>CM034151.1:221384789-221395725 GCA_019776745.2 Taxus chinensis
GAGAAAACATTAGAAACATTATTGTATGAATCTGGATCGATCATGCTCTCCAATTAAGAATATCAAAGTGGGTTAGTCAAGTCATCTGAGCATTCAATCCATCATGTGTTAATGAATCAAGGATACCGGCTTTCTCATTGAAATCATAGTGATCATGAAGCTAAACAGATATTTCAATGTTGTAGTCTTATTTTACCACTCAAAAACCTAGACACGTGGTCACATCTCACTCAAAAAGGATCTGGCACTCACCCCAAAGCGCGCAAAGGTACCAAGTCCCTATTTGTTATTGTCTTACTAGGGTGATGGCATGCATGTTCATCAGTAATATAAATTCAAATAGTGCATATTCCATTCTAACAATCAGATCTATGAGTATCAATTAGAAAAAACTACATTAATAAAGTAAACACACAAATCACATAAGGATTAATACCAAATCACCATATAATAACCATCAGTAGAGACATCAAAAATAAATATCCATCCATAAAAGATTCATTAGAGTAATTCATGACCGACCAATAGGTTGAATAACACCCATAATACCATCAAAAATCAGGCGCATAAAAACATACTAGCAGCATAATCCTTTACAATCTAGCGATACCAAAAACCATGTAAATCAATACACCACACACACACCACCAACACAACACACACACACACACGGACACACACACACACACACACACCACCACAACACACACCCACACACACAACACACACACACACACACAACACACACATATATAGGTGGGATAGAGTTTCCCTTTTCACCCCCCCCCAAAAACCCATGCACTCTCAAAATAGGTTGATGCCTAAAATAGCCATTGCACCGCTACAAAGCTAACAAAGAATCATGCAAGCTTTGCCTCAATAATAGATTATATATAATTAACCTAGCTCTAATCCTGATTATTATATTGAACGCTGCATGACCTAATCTTCCACATGATCAAAAATAGAGTTTTCAAGGCCGCTGCGCAAGTGTCTTATAATGTGATCCGCAATGCATGCCTCAGGGAACACTGCTATCCTATTTTCAGCCTGTCCATTCAAAAAATGGAAATTCCAAAAATCTATCTTATTTAGGAACGAATTCCTTAGGGCACAACACTTATCAAACCTTCACAGCCTGCTGCCATGTGGCCCCCGATTCTTTGCGCCAAATCAAAATTCACTCCTAATACTTAGTCATATTTCACCCGGTCAACATTACCCCACACTATCTGTCATTGCCCCCATGGAAAGGAAATGGATACTCCTGCTTTATCCCTCTAAGCATAAGAATAAAGAAGTAAATATGACTTTTTCATAATGAAAGCTTAAAAACTTTCACCAAATGGGCGCTATTCACTGCCAAAGATAACAATAGCTCAAGGGTACTTCATCTTAATGTCTTCTTTCCACTATTCCCAGTCGCTGCGTTCCTATTGGCCTCAGTAGGAATGTGGTCAAACATTAACATCATTCATCTAAAGTCATTTTTTCACCCTTATGCTAACACCCTTAAACACATTCACCAATCATACACACATGCCATCCATAATATCATATTGTCATGCCATTAAATTCCCAATTCTTGATCATGTAATCTGAGGGTCAATGGTTGCCTTAAGTGTGTTGAACTTCTTTGCTAAAAAAAAAATACTGCCAACCTTTCTCCACCCCAACGTACATTAGTGTTTCAGCACAAGGACTGCATTCTCCTCTTCCAATGTCCTTACTTATAATATTCGTAGGCTGTCACATATTTTCAATTCCAAATTCTCATTTTAAATGATACTTCAAAGTATCAAGTAGGCATCATACCACAACTAATATTTCGGTATATATGCCCAAATCTATTTGATTGCTTCTTTCTGTCTCTACGAAACATTCTTCTACTTCTCTATAGCTTGTTCACCTCACTCATAGAAGAACTACTCTAATCCAACATCAAATGAACTTCTGTAATCAACTAATGTAACAGGATGGAAATATATGCAGATCCCTTTTCTTGGATACTATGGCTTCAACTGCAAAATTTTGTCGCAAATATTCTTTGTCATATACCAAATGAACACACCTTCACCTCTTGCCCTCTCTTTTCCTATCGTGAAGAATTGAATTTCCTCTCTTTATACTCCATCCTCAAACAAGGTTTGAATCATAGCCACTTTGTCAACATTTTGGGTGAGTAACCTCTGTAGATATCTTATGTCAAAGCATTTTTTCTTTCTCATCAGAGAATTGAGTCATTTTGATGGTCACAGTCCTGGAATGGGATCATTTCATATTCTTAAGGCACACGAATCTTCACCATACAAAAATATAGGATCATCCATGTGAGTATGACTTACTACATGACAATATTTTTTGGTGTGCACGTGTTGTTCATCATCTTTGGATCCACAGATCCATCATATCATTGTTCCATGGAAATAATGCTATTGAAACTAGAAAACATATAATCTGTATTGGTCATTGATTGTACCAAATATCGTTATTACCACATCTCTTTCATCTCTCTGCCTACTAGTGCGCTTTCCGTATTTCCTTTTGTTCAGCGCCTTCTTTCTTGTCTCTCTAATCTCCCTAAGGTTCCACCACATCGGGTGGTTCATACTATTTCCTTCTCTGTATCTCTTCTAGCGTAACTTCTTCTTCAGTTCATGTATACTACACTGGTAGATGTCGAATCAAACAATGGTTGTTCACTGTTGATATCTCATCATATCAAACCTCCAAGGCAGGGCATTGAAAAACCTTCATGTGGTTCCCATGTGATGATTCTCCTCGTCATATCTTTTATATAAGGCATACTTTCACCCTTTTCTTATTTATCTTAACCTTATTATGGGCCTTACATTTCAGTTAGTGATATCCTCAAAGGGATGTGAAGACCAGTGACAAATCTGCACCCGTGCATATTTTACACAATTACCTCATACTCTGATAAATTGAAGTATATCTTCTGTTCTCCCTCTTCTAACTCCATGACGTCTCTAGTCTGTCCTTTCCTACCTTGGGGAGGTTGTGGGTGTTTCTTCAAGTGGAATATTCATTCCCACAATTTGTTTACCTTAGGAGGAACTAATAGTGCGACAAGCCTCAACCTACACAAATTTGTTACCTTCCTTAAACCTCGGCCTACTATACACACATAAACATGCAAGGTCAATCTTCCCACATCAATGACCTTATATGGAGTTAATATATTGTCAAACTCCATTATTTCTATATATGCCTTCCTTATTAGGGTCGCGATATTTTTTGCATAGATATGGATCTATGTGTATACTCAGCGGCATCAAACTATAACATTTTTTGTTATGCAGCTTACCACTAAATATCTTAAAATTAATGAAGCGTAAATGTAGGGAAACTTACACCATGGGCTTCTCGATGGTTTATGAAAAACTGGCCCCCCCCCCCCCCCCCCCCCCAGAAAAAGTAGTTTTTAATATACCGCGAACTCCTTGTGGCTTCCAACAACTAGGAAACTCTCACGTTTGCCCTCTCCTCAAATGCATTGCAATCATCTAAAAATTTCTCTGTTAGCACTATTATGTAAGTTTTATAAATTGAGCCCTTACTAAGTAAACGTCAGCAAAATTTCTTCCCCGATAACTTATTATTCTTATAGTGGGTTACACCCAATCGTGTGCTTCATCCCGGTTAGGCACACCAATTCACTAAAAACAATTACAAAGACTGGCGCCCCAAGTAATCTGTCACCCTTATCATCTAGATGCCGCCTCTTCTAGTATACTCTCGGCAAGTGCTTGTGATTTTAAAGATGTTGTTTCCATTTGTGCATTATATACAACACGATCTTGCTTCACCTCCTTACACCTCTGCCCGGAACCCAAATCGCAACTGAAAAGGTGGTTTCTACCCTTTTAGATAGGTAATCTATGTTTACAACATTAAAAGCTCGGCCCTCCATTGTGGATACTTAAAATCAATAGTAGTTTCCTCCTACTGCATAATAAACTGACAGATCGCCCTGCAATATCTTCACCAAATTTGTGCAAAAACCGGCTTAACTTTTAATCAACTTTATTGTAGTATTAATTCTTCTCCCCAAAAAGTAAAAAAAAATCTTCATGAATAGCGAGACATGAGCCACTGGTACAGACATGCGGTCTTTCAAAGAATGGAAACTCAAAATTAATTGTATACCAAAACACTTCTCGAGTAGCGGGGGGATTGTTAGATTGTTTGAATTGTCAGTACTCTTTTTCCCATCTACAGGCCATTTCCTTTGTTCATCCTTAAAAATGGTTCTCTGCCTTTATGTTCTTATGCTTTTCTCAATTTGATGGTTGACATTTCTGATACTCACATTTACTGAGTGGGATGTCCCCCAGACCTTCCTCAATAACTTCACGTAGGTGGGTATGCACTCTTCAAATCAATATTTTGGGTTCTTCTGGTACAGGATCATTCACCAAACTCTCCTTGGTTCATCGTTATGTTTAAACTAATGAAGTGCTTCAAAAAATGTAACTTTCCACTACCTTAACCTCGCACTCATGGATCTCGCAATTTTTCTTTCAAAAGCCTCGTTCCCTAGTATGTTCCTAGCTGAAAACTATATTATTTGAAAACCTTAACCAGCAAAAATTCCTTGTAGACCACCCAACAAGCTCAAAAACACCGTCCATGCAGAGCTATATCACATGAAGTGTCTTGAATTCACTTGGTTTTCCATTCACAATCGCTCTTTGCACTGTGTACTTCTCATCTCAATAGCCCACAGACGTAGGTAGAAATAGGTCACATTGTGCTCCTGTTATAATTTTTATTGCAAAAAAAAATTCCTTTTCTCTTAATTTCACCTTAACATACCACCATACATGGAATAGTTCCACCTTTCACTCTTACGTGCATCTTGTCGTATTCTTCCGCCAACCCTAGTTGAACTTTCTGGCAAACCTTATTACTTCGTGTCCACAAACTTCATGGCCACCAAACTTCTATAAACCAACAGGTACTTATCCCTGCTGCTATACCAAGTAGTTCCCTGTTGCTTCCTACCTCGTGTTTAACGCACATCTATCATCTAATAGTGGTCTTAAATTTAGAAAAATTCTTAAATACTTCAATATGAGCACCTGTAACTTTCACTGCATGCACCAATATTCAACATAGCACCAATAACTCTTCTTTCGATTCCACCCCACATAAAAGTATGCAAGGTCCTCTGCGCATGAATCCAATAGATAGTAATTCAAAATATGGGTGTGCAAGCACGCTTATTACAACACAACACCTAAACTAAATTGACAAAGCATAACAATAATGAAAGGAAACACATAAATAAAATGCATTAAAGGGAAACCTAATCTAAATGGAAATATTGCCTTATTATAAACACTAAGAAGCTTATTTACAGTAGGTACTCAACCTACTCCCGGTGAAGTGATCAGGAAATAAAGTACCATCTAGTGCCTATAACTAACAAGCACTTGACTCCAATATCTTTGTTATAACAAAGGGTCCCAACCAATGAACTTTCAACTTCCCAAGGTGGCACATGAACTTTAAATCATACAGAAGAACCATCTTTCCAACCTCAAATTCCTTATTTTGAATATGTCTATCATGGCATGCCTTTTATCTCACTTTTTCTTTCTTTTGGCTCCACCAGACAATAGCACATCTTTCATCCAACTACATCATTTTATCTATGTGTTCTTCAACTGATTTTTCATCATTCCAATCCTCCTACATGCACAATATGAAGGGATGGAAAACATAAATTCCACAGGAAATACAACCTCCACGCCAAACACCCAACTGAAAGGGTGTTGCCTTATTCAAATATTTTGTAATGTGTCATGTATGCCTAAAGTACAACAAAAACTTTATCATCCCAGTATTTTCTTCCAACATCAAAGATTTTTATCAACTTATGTCCCAATATCCTGTTCAAAGCCTCAGCAGTACCATTGGCTTGTGGATGATAGAGGGTTATCTTGTGGTGTTCCACCATAAGATTTTCCAAAATAATTGTGATGGTCTCATTAAGAAAATGAGTTCCCCTATCACTTGTCAAGCTCAATGGACCTCATACCTGTTGATAATGTTTTCCCATAGAATCTTGTTGTTGTAACTATCATGAATTATTTGTAGTCATTGCTTCTACTCACCTTGGTAGATAATCTATAAAATTTATAATATAGTACGCATCAGTCCTATGTGTGGGTGGTTAAATAGGACCCACAAAGTCCATCTCCCATTTCTCAAAAGTTTCATCACTAATAATAGTCCTCAAAGGCATATCATCCCTAGATCCAAGATTCCTAAGGCGTTGAAAATGATCACATGCCTTAACAGAGTCTTTAATATCCTTGTATAAAGTTTCCCACAAAATACCAGCGATCAGAATCTTGCGCGCATTGGTGTTTCCTGCATAATGACCTCCTGTGATTCCACTATGATATTCTTCCATTATTGCCTCATGCTCATGCTCCAGTACAAACCAGTGCAAAACCTCATCAAGACCTAGCTTGTATAAATTTCCACCTATCAACCGATAAGGTGTCGTATGTATTCCAAATTGCTTCTTCTCTTATGTATTCATTCCCACGGGCTCTTTTCTAGTGCGCAAAAAGACAACAATATCTTATAACTCGGTAGGTGCGTAATTCAGTCTAAAGAGTTGTTCATATGGCATTGTATCCTCAATACTCTGTGTGGCCTCACTAGAATTGATTCTCGACAAATGATCAAGACCTAAGTTGATTTTTTTTGGTTTTACAATTAGTGTAAACTGAAACTCCTAAAATAGTAGTATCCACATGCAAATGTTCCCTTTAAAAATAGGCTTGTAGACCAATTATTGAGTGCCATATGATCTATGAAGAAGAATAATGGTGTAACCAATAAGTATTTTCTAAACTTGTGGAGTGCGTAAATCATTGACATCTCTTCACGCTCAGTAGTTGTATAATTATGTTAAGCTAGTGTCAACTTCCTACTTACAAAAAAAATAGGGTGGTCTACAATTCCTTCACCTGGTTGTGTTCACACGACACCAATCTCCATCCCAGAAGCATCCACATGAACATGAAACAGGTTTTCCCATAAAGGAAAGTAAAAAATAGGTGCAATGGTTAGCCTTTCCTTCATTGTTTCAAATGCCTTCTATTGTGCCTCGCCCCAATAGAATTTTCCCTTAGCCTTCAAAGTTCCTCCAGGGGCACGACAATATTTTCATATCCCTTAATGAATTTCCTGTAAGTCCTTATATGCTCCAAAAATCCACACACTTCACTTTAATTATTATGTTCTTCCAATCCCAAGATCACAATGACCTTGGCTAGATCTACCAACAAACCTTCCTTAAAAATAATATGCCCAAGCAAAGTGCCAAAAGGTGTCGTAAAGATACATTTCTTAATATTCAGAGCAATACTCAACTACCTGCACTTCTCAAACATAAGCTAAAAATTGTCACAATCATTCTTAACCAAACCATACACTATTCAATCATCAATATACACCTATGAAAACTTATGAATGAAGTCTTGAAATGTTTGCACAACAATACGTGAAAAATACTACAGGCACATTCTTTAGTAAAAATTGCATTACTGTGTATGTAAAACTTCCACACTCAGTCGTAAAATTTGTCTTTTCCTGATCTTCCTTTGATATGCGCACTTGATGATATCCTAAAAATTCATCAGTAAAAGAGTAGATCTCGTTCCCTTTAACTCCTTCCAATATATCCTCATTAAATGGGGTAGGAAAAGGATCAATAACACATAAAGCATTTAATTCTCTATAGTCCACACATATCCTTATCCTCCCATCCTTTTTAATACTAATGACCATGGGAATCACCCATTAAGATTCCTCAATGGGATCAATTATTCCAGACTTCAACATCTTATAAATTTCTTCTTTCACCTTAACACGTAGATTAGGATTCATCTTTTATGGCCTCTTCCTAATCGGGTGTGCGTCTTCTTTAATTTTGATTCACATCTATCCTAAAGAAGGGTGTACTCCTTTCAATTCATGATAGCCTCATGAAAATAAATCCTAGAAGTCACACAGGAGCTCAATAATCTTAGCCACCTCCTTCTCAGACCAATAATCACCAATATGGCCTCTTTAGGCTCTGTATCTATCCCAATGTTAACCTTTTTTATTTTCATAGGCTTATGATATGTGTGTTCCTTCTCATCTACTATTTCCATCACCTCACACATACCTTCAGTGTGGTTAACATCTAGGTTGTTTTCCTCATCATCATCATCTATTGTGTATACAATTTTACCCTTTTCCTTTTCTTCCTACGCACAGACCATTTCTTCTTCTTCACTCTCTTCAAGTTCAAGGTGCACCTCCAAATCCAGCTCTCCAAACATGTCTAACAGAAGTTCCTCAGCTTTTTCACTATCTCCCAGAGTAAGGTGCTTCATCTTTTGTAGTGCTTCATTGACCAAAGGTTTAGTAGAAAAGTAATCAAAAGTATGGATCATACCTGAGGTCATCTCTTAAAAATTAATTGTATCCCATGTCAACTCTGCATGGACATACCATGTGCATGCGTAGCCTCTTAAGGTGGTGTAGAAATTATGTACCCAGAGTGATGGTGGTAAGGCCTCCTACCCCTCCATCTAGAGTCTCTCACACTTCTGAACGTGGTGCAAAGCAGAATCCTTCCCATGGAATTTTCATATCTATGAAAGTATATTGTTCATTAGAAACCTAGTAGAAAAGGTAATTCTCACCTCTCACCATTCCAATAAGTTGTCCCTATGTGTAGTCCACCAACACGTTTTTGTCCCACATAGGGTATAAACCAACATATTTCTTCTATCACCCTCATCCTTCCATTGGGATTCCATGATGCAAAAAAATACATCAGGCCTCCCTTCACTAGTGTACCATGGTACCTAGTTATGACTCAAACACCGAACAATACATGGCTTGATCACGTGAGTAACAATATTCTTGATCTCTCACCCAACTACTTGATACATTTTATGCACCCATTTTTCCCAAGAAATAATTTTAGTATCACTAATTTAATGAGCACCATCCCATTGTATCATTCCTTCCTTAGATGGCTCAACTACCTCAAGGTCTCTGATTGCATGCGCGTATATCATGTTCAATTATTCTTCACTCAAAGGCTCAACATATAGAGTAGCATTTACATCTGTCAAAGGTATAATTGTGCTCTCTTATTTTTTTTCAAATTTAATGTACCCCTTGTTGAAGTGCAAATATAAATTATTTGCATAGCACCAAGGGTGCCCAAGTAATGTTGGGAAACTATCTGCCTATGCAAGCTCCAATACTTCAAATTCCCTAGTAAACTTGGCTCCCTGAATCATAATAATTACATATTTTAATACCCTAATAGGATTAACCCTAGTTTTCTTTTCCATATACAACACATTCAAATAAGGTTGCAATGGGGGTCTGACCATCTAATTCCAAGAATCCAATGTGAGTACGTTAAATTCTACACCTGTGCTTATCATAATTTTTCTCATATGTCATTCATCAATGAATTCATTCAATGCAAGCTCTTTATCATACTCGTGATTATGGGGAGGAAATTTTGCATGAAATATCTTCCTCTCGCACTCATTACCTACGTGTGGTACTTTTTCTCTCAACCACTTTCCTAACAAGGGAGTTATATTATCCTTGTGAAACATTCGACATACCTCCTTTAAATCATCTACGTCCTTCGATGAGGATTGGTTAAAAACCTATTTCTCATTCCATACCAAGCTGTGCCCATCCTTCAAACTTTGAATTTATCAGGATAGATTCTGATATCCATAGTCTCTAGGTACACTTCTTTTTGATGTTCAACATCAGGGTACTTGGTATTAATTACTTCTTGCTTTGTTATAGTTGGTTTATACTTCTAAAGTTCACGGGCACACACAACCTTAGCGCGTGTAATAATTAACATGGGTTGTAACTCAAAATTATGCCCAAAATTTGGCATCCATTGATCTCCATCCACTAATCATAGATGTTTCCTTGTCTTGCTTGCTCATATAAGTTAGGGCATTATTCAAACTTATGTTGTTTTCCACACCATGAGCCAACCAAATTCTGAGGGAACTCACACTGATAATGATCAAGATATCCAGAACTAAAACAAGTTCCTCTAGGAAATCCCCCTCTTCCACCACCGCAACCTCGACCTTTATTGCGCCCTTCATTACGTTGTTCTCCTTGTTCCTTAGATCATTTTACTACACTAGTCTAGTGCACACCAATTGTAATGGCTTCATGAATATGATCAATCACTCTATATTTAACAGTATCATGAGTATGAATTTTGTAAATTTTACAATACATAGATACATTTTTCTATATCGTGCGCTGCAAAAGAGGAAATCTACTCGCATCCTGGTCTATATGAAAAATATTGCAATCCAACAACATCGTGTGCACCGAATTACTAGGGAAGCTATGCTTAGTATGTCCTTCAACCTCACAATCTATACATCATATTACATTGTGCGTCTCATGAATTAAATTAGCAGAGATATTTTCCAAATTTTTTACCATAGCTACAATATGTGCTTCTAACAACAGACTCACACCAGTTTCCACACTCCCAACTGCCTCAATGTGCAAGGATGCTTCCAAAATTTCACGCGGATCTACAAAATTCCTATGAGATAGTGCCCTTCTGAAAGGATTCAATAGCCTTCCAAAAAACCATTGTGCATGCTAACTAGGGTGTATGTCATAAGATAAATTTTGAAAACAAGGATTTAAAATACGTCTCATACTCCTGAACACATTATGATAAGCCATGTTTAATGTTATTAAGTGTGTTGATACTATTTTTTTTAAACTCAAGGATATGGAACTTGGACAAAAATGCATAGCACAAAGCATCATAATCCACCGCGATCTGGTGCGGGTCATACTTTTGGGTACCCAGCATACA
>CM034151.1:221396158-221417467 GCA_019776745.2 Taxus chinensis
CTTTGTGGGTCCTATTTAACCACCCACACATAGGACTGATGCGTACTATATTATAAATTTTATAGATTATCTACCAAGGTGAGTAGAAGCAATGACTACAAATAATTTCATGATAGTTACAACAACAAGATTTCTATGGGAAAACATTATCAACAGGTATGGATGTCCATTGAGCTTGACAAGTGATAGGGGAACTCATTTTCTTAATGAGACCATCACAATTATTTTGGAAAATCTTATGGTGGAACACCACAAGATAACCCTCTATCATCCACAAGCCAATGGTATAGCTTAGGCTTTCAACAAGATATTGGGACATAAGTTGATAAAAATCTTTGATGTTGGAAGAAAATACTGGGATGATAAAGTTTTTGTTGTACTTTAGGCATACATGACACATTACAAAATATTGAATAAGGCAACACCCTTTCAGTTGGTGTTTGGCGTGGAGGTTGTATTTCCTGTGGAATTTATGTTTCCATCCCTTCATATTGTGCATGTAGGAGGATTGGATGATGAAAAATCAGTTGAAGAACACATAGATAAAATGATGTAGTTGGATGAAAGATGTGCTATTGTCTGGTGGAGCCAAAAGAAAGAAAAAGTGAGATAAAAGGCATGCCATGATAGACATATTCAAAATAAGGAATTTGAGGTTGGAAAGATGGTTCTTCTATATGATTTAAAGTTCATGTGCCACCTTGGGAAGTTGAAATTTCATTGGTTGGGACCATTTGTAGTAACAAAGATATTGGAATCAAATGCTTACCAGTTACAGGCACGTTGGATGGCACTTTATTTCCTAGATTACTTCACCGGGAGTAGGTTGAGTACCTACTACAAATAAGTCTTCTTGGTGTTTGTATAAAGTAGTATTACCATTTATCTTAGGTTTCCCTTTAGTGCATTTCTTATGTGTTTCCTTTCATCGTTGTTATGCTTTGTCAATTTAGTTTAGTGTTGTGTTGTAATAAGCGTGCTTGCACACCAATAGATGATTACTATCTATTGGATTCATGCGTAGAGGATCGTGCATACTTTTAGTGTGGGGTGGATCGGAAAGAATAAGTTATTGGTGCTATGTTGAATATTGGTGCATGCAGTGAAAAGGTTACATGTGCTCAGATTGAAGGTATTTAAGGAAATTTTCTCAAATTGAAGACCACTAGTAGATGGATAGATGTGCAGTGTAACACGAGGTAGGAAGCAACATGGGAAACTACTTGGTATGAGGCACAGTGGATAAGTACTTTGGTTTATAGAAGTTTGTGGCCAGGAAGTTTGTGGCCAAGAAGTAGTAGGCGCGCCAGAAGGTTATGACTAGGGTGCGGAAGAATACGACAAGATGCACGTAAGAGTGAAAGGGTGGAACTAATTCCATGTATGGTGGTAGTTAAGGGGAAATTAATGTAGAAAAATGAATTTTTTTTGAAATAAAAATATATGAAAGGAGCAAAATGCAAACCTATTTCTTACCTTACATCTGTGGGCTATTGAGATGAGAAGTACAAAGTGCAAAGAGCGATTGATTGAATGGAAAACCAAGTGAATTCAAGACACTTCATTGATAGAGCTCTGCATGGAAGGGTGTTTGAGCTTGTTGGGTGTCTAAGAAAGGAATTTTTGCATGGTTAAGGTTTCAAATAGAAATATTTTCAGCTAGGACACACTAGGGCACGAGGCGTTTGAAGAAAAATTAGAGATCAAGGAGTGCGAGGGTAAGGTAGTGGAAAGTTACATTTTTTGAAGCACGTCATTAGTTAAACATAACGATGAAACCAAGGAGAGTTGTGGTGAATGATCCTGTAACAGAAGAGGAACCAAAATATTGATTTGAAGAGATGCATTACCTGACGGAAGTTATTGAAGGAAGGTCATGGACATCCCACTCAGTAAAATGTAAGATCAGAAATTTCAACCATCAAATTGAGAAAAGCATGAAGAACATAAAGGCAGAGACCATTTTAAGGATGAACAAGAGGACTGTAGATGGGAAAAGAGTAACGGACAATTCAATCTACAAGCTACTCGAGAGTGTTTGGGTTATACAATTATTTGAGTTTCCATTCTTTGGAAAGACCGAATGTCTGTACCAGTGGCTCATGTCGCGCATGCATGAATATTTCTTTTACTTTGTTGGGAGAAGAATGAATACTACAATAAAGTTGATTGGAAAAGTTACAGGTTTGCACAAATTTGGTGAAGAGATTGCAGGCGATCTGTCAGTTTATTATGCAGTAGAGGAAACGACTATTGATTTTAAGTATCACAAGGGAGGCCGAGATTTTAATGTTGGAAACATAGATTACCTATCTACAAGGGTAGAAACACGACCTGGTTCAGTTGCGATTTGGGTTCCTGGGAGAGGTGGAAGGAGGTGAACAAGAGCTTGGTTTTACATAATGCACAAAATGGCAAACAAGACGTATTATAAAATCACAAGCTATGTTGCAGAGAGTATAGTGGAAGAGGCGAGCATCTAGGATGATAAGGGTGAGAAGATTACTTGGGGCGCCATCTTACTTTTAATTGTGTTTAGTGAAATTGGTGTGCCTGACGGGATGAAAGACAAGATGTGGGTGTAACCACTAGAAGATAAGTTATCGGGGAAGAAATTTGTGAAGTTTACTTGTGAAGGCTCAATTTATAAAACTTACATATAGTGCTAAGAGAATATTTTTAGGATGATGTGCAATGCATTTGAAGGAGAGTGGCACATATCGTGAGAGTTTCCTAGTGTGTTGGAAGGACAAGAGGAGTTCGCGGTATATCAACACTTTTTCTTGGGCCTATTTTTCATGAAGACCATCGAGAAGAGCCCATGGTGTAAGTTTCCCTTTACATTTACTGCTCATTATTTTAGATATTTAGTGATTAAGCTGCATAACAAACAAATGTTATAGTTTGATGCCGATGAAGTATACACATATATCCATATTCTATGCAAAACATATATCTACCCTAATAAGGAGGCATATATAGAAATAATGGAGTTTGATAATATTGATATCACTCCAAAGGTCATGGTTGTAGGGAAGATTGAGCCTGTGTGCATGTATGTGTATCTTAGGTTGAGGTTTAAGGAAGGTAAAATTATTATAGTAAAGGACTTGTCATTGTCAGGTCCTCATAAAGGTAAACATATTGTGGAAATGAAGAGGCCTCTTGAAGAAATACCCCTAAGGCAGGAAAGGAAAGACTTAGAGAATGTCCTGGACCGAGAAGAGGGAGAACACAAAGACAGTACTGGACTTGATCATAGTATGAGGTAATTGTGTAAAATATGCACGGGTGCAGATGTGGGCACTGGTACTTCACATCCTTTGAGGATATCACTGCATGTAATGCCCATAAATAAGGTTGAAGAAGAAATAAAGAAAAGGTGAAAGTATGTACTTGTAAAAGATAGTGACGAGGAGAAGTCATCACATGGGACCACATGATGTTTCAATGCCTAGCCTTGAGGTTTGAGAGGATGAAGAGATCAACGGTGAACAACCATTGTTTGATTTAGACATCTACAGTGTAAGTATACATGAACATGAAGAAGAAAGTTACGCTGGAGGAGATACAGAGAAGGAAGATAGTATTGAACAACCGAATGGTGGACCTGAGGGAGAAATTAGAGAAGACAAGAAAGAAGGCGCTGAAACAAAAGGAAATACAGGAAAGCGCACTAGTAGGCAGAGAGATGAAGAGATGGTGGATATAACAGATATTTGGTACATCAATGAACCAATAAAGATTATATGTTTCTAGTTCTAGAGCATTATTTCCATGGAACAATGATATGAATGGGATCTGATGGATCCAAAGATGATGAACACGTGCACCAGAAAAATATTGTCATGGAGTATGCAGACTCACATGGATGATCCTATATTTGATGTATGTGAAGATTCGTGTGCCTTAAGAAGTATGAAGAATGATCCACATTCCAGACATGTGACCATCAAATGAACTCAATTCTCTGATGAGAAAGAAAGAAATGCTTTGACAAAGATATCTACAGAGGTTACTCACCAAAATGTTGACAAAGTGGCTATGATTCGGACCTTGTTTGAGGATAGGAAGGATAAAGAGGAGGAAATTCAGTTCTTCACAGAGGAAAAAGAGAGGGCAGAGGTGAAGGTGTGTGTCATTTGGGATATGACAAAGAATATTTGCGACAAAATTTTGCAGGTGAAGCCATAGTATCAAGAAAAGGGATCTGATATATTTCCATCCGTGTTACATTAGTTGAGTACATAAGTTCATTTGATGTTGGATGAGAGTACAGTTCTTACGATGAGTGAGGTAGAACAAGCTATAGAGAAGTAGAAGAATGTTTTCGTAGAGACAGAAAGAGACAATAAATAGATTGCATACCGAATATTTGTGTATGATGCCATACTTGATACTTTGAAGGATAAATTGAAAATGGAGAATTTGGAATTGAAAATATGTGAAGAGCCTAAGAATATTATTAAGATAAGGACATTGGAAGAGGAGAATACAGTCCTTTTGGTGAAGAACAATGATAATTTGAGGTATGAGGAGAGGTTGGCATTACTATCAAAGAAGTGTGCAACACACTTAAGGCAACCATGGACCCTCATGATGACATGATCAAAGAATTGGGAAATTTAATGGCATGACATATGGATATTATGGATGGCATGGTGTAAGGATTGGTGAATGTGTTAAGGGTGTTGAAGCATAAGGGTGAAAAAATGACTTTAGATGAAATGGATGTTATGTTTGACAACATTCCTACTGAGGCCAATAAGGAACTCAGCGACTGGGAAGAGTTGGAAGAAGACATTAAGAGTGAGTACCTTGAGCTATTGTTACTTGCAGTAGAATAGCGCCCATATTGGTGAAGTATGTTTACATCCTTTCATTATGAAAAGTCATTATTTACTTCTTTATTCTTTATTCTTTAGAGGGATAAAGCATGAGTATCCATTTCCATGGGTGGCAATGACAATAGTGTGGGGTAATGTTGACCGGGTGAAATAATGACTAAGTATTAGGAGTGAATTTGATATTGGCGCAAAGGAAGGGGGCACATGGAGAGGTGTGAAGGTTTGAAAGTGTTGTGCCCTAAGGATTCGTGCCTAAGATAGATAGATTTTGGAATTATCCATTTTTGAATGGACCAGGCTGAAAATAGGATAGAGTGTTGAGCATGCATTGGATCAAATTATAAGACTTGGAGGCTATGAAAATCTATTTTTGGATCATGTGGAAGATTAAGAGTCATGCAGAGTTCAATATAATAATAGGATTAGATCTAGAGTTAATTATATATAATCTATTATTAGGCAAAGCTTGCATGATTCCTTTGTTATCTTTGTAGCGGTGCATGGCTATTTTAGGCATGCAACCTATTTTGAGAGTGCATGGGTGGTGAAGGGAAAATCCCTACCTATATATGTGTGTATGTGTGTGTGTGTGTGTGTGTGTGTGTGTGTGTGTGTGTGTGTGTGTGTGTGTGTGTGTATGTATGTGTGCATGTATGTGTATGTGTGTGTGTGTGTATTGATTTACATGGTTTTGGTATCGCTAGATTGTAAAGGAGTTATGCTGCTAGTATGATTTTATGCGCATGAATTTTTGATGGTATTATGGGTGTATTCAACTATTGGTCGGTCATGAATTAATATAATGAATCTTTATGGATGGATATTTATTTTTGATGTCTCTACTGATGGTTATTATATGGTGAATTTGGTATTAATCCTTATGTGATTTGTGTGTTTACTTATTATGTGTTTTTCTAATTGAGCTCATAGATCTGATTGTTAGAATGGAATATGCACTTTGAATTTTATTATGATGAACATGCATGCCATCACCCTAGTAAGACAATAACAAATAGGGACTTGGTACCTTTGCGCGCTTTGGGTGAGTGCTCAGATCTTTTTGAGTGATGTGCCAACGTGTCTAGGTTTTTGAGTGGGAAAATAAGACTACATGAAATATTGTTTAGCTTCATGATCATATGATTTCAATGAGAAAGGGGTATCCCTTGATTCATTACACATGATGGATTGAATGCTCAGATGACTTGACTAACCCACTTTGATTTTCTTCTTGGAGAGATGATGATAGATTCAATACATAATGTTTCTCATCTTACACAATGCGTTTATCACTTCAATTATGATTGTGATGTCCTAATTTGATGAATTTTGGATTCCAATTTGGCTCTTAACTCTTTTCAAATTCTTTTCTTGCCTCATAATGTTTCTAATTTTTACTTGATACACCTCGATATACTTTGTCTTGCTCCTTGACACAATTGTGATCAAAATGATGCTTTAGGATCCTTGCAGAGAGTTAATTTTATTGTTTGAGTTGTGAGACATATTTACAACCATGTGAATATGGAAAAAAGAAGCACTATGAGTGAAAATGGAGCCAACAAAAAATTTCTGCATTAGAAACTGACACTTTCTATTTTTGGGAAGTGAGACCAAGAGCTACGTTTTTGGAATTTTTTTCCTTTTTGCTCAATTTTTATCTTCTAAAGATCCTATCACACATAGATTACCTCCAATGATGATGCTTTATCATTTTTTAGGAAGCTTCTATTTTTAGCAAGCTTCTATTCTTAGCAAGTTGTTTATTAGAACCTACTATTTTGGGAAAATTACATGTTTTTCCCTACTTGTTATTTTGCATTGTTCCTGGATGTTCTAGGTGACGGGAGCTTGTTGATTTGAGAAACTTACTATTTTTATTAAGTAACTATATAGATACTATTATATTTTTAGAAACTGAGCATACTGGTGTCATTTTACAACAAAAATACCATTGTTGGATTTGACTCTGCACCGGGATCTCGTGGTACAATTTTCGTTGTGATCCTTTCGCTAGAACTCCTGAAAAATCAAAAAGGAAACTTCCAGATGATAACATTTCATATTTTCAGCTGTAAAAACTAGGGAATCCTCTGGTATGCAGAAAAATTCACCACAAATTCACTTGGGAGTAGATCATTTTATGAAAATCTCGGTGCAATTAGATTTTTGGTTGAAGAGTTATGAACAATTTTCAATTTCCATGGTCATGACTATTTTGGAATTTTATGGCAGAATGTATGGTGTTTTTAAATTTTATTTTATGGTATTATAGTAGCAGAAATGGTGGAAGATTGAAAAGTGCAAATAAATCAAATTAAAATTAAGTTAGTTTAATTCATGTCTCCTTAGCAACTGCAGTTCAACCTCGATTGGATGAAAGCTGATTGTGGCTAAGAACTAGGGTTAAATGATCTTCTCATGGGTGCTCATTTCAATACCCTCTTTCCCCTTAGTGAAAATGTACAAGAGGGACATAAATTGGTGCTTTGAGAAATATGGTTCCAAGTGGCAAGATCAGGTGCAGTGTGAGGGATATGAGTTTAGCCAATTAAGCCCATAACGGAGTTGGAGAGGGTCACATGGGGGACCAGAGAGGGTGCTTACATGGGGGAAATCATTTGAGTCCCATACATCCCATTGGGATAGGGACAATAGGGACACAAATGAGCACCATGAGTGAAATCATGACATGTGGCAGTCAAAATTTTGGCTAAGTATGGGATCAACACACTCTGCATTGTGAATTCTTGAAAACCATGTTCCCAAAGCTTGGAAAGGTATTTGAAGGTAAAATTTTATATGATTATGACTAACAAGGAAAATTATAAAACATATGGAATAGGTTTCATAACCTAATTCTTCCTTAAATTCCAAAAATGGCTCTTTTTTAATCAGGACAGTGAGGTGCACCTGTAAAAGTTGAGATGCCTTGAGAAATACTTAGGTCTTGTATAAAATAGTATTCTTAAATCATGAATAGGATTCAATAAGATTCAAATTTCCTATTTTATTACATTCTGACTCCTTATGGATCTCCCAAAATTATCTAGAGAAGTTCAGGTTCGTAATTGGACCATTCATTCCTTACACTTAAAAAACCCACTTTTGCATAGTATGTCCCTTAACCACCAAAAATTCCCTAAATATTCCTAAAACAATTCCAAAACCTTAAATTCTCTCCAAAACCAACTCCGAATGATTATGATATTTTTGAACCTTCTCGGATTATGCACACTGCCTTGAAATGGCCAGAATTGTCCTTTCTAGGCCTACCAAAGAACTAATCTTTAGGTGTACTTCGATAAATGAAATGATGCACCTTATCACACCCTTTAACAACACTTACACATGATTATTCAATATATTTGGAGTATCTGTAAGGTCAATATGCTCATGAAACAAAAGACTAATTGACTGAGATAGGGATTTAAGAGGATTTGTAACATGTTTTCACATTTGGCTTAGTTGTCATGGTACAAGTTTTAAAATTTTGGGATTGTATAATGCATGAAAATAGATAGTGCTGATAGATTTATGAAAAAGTGTATTCAAACTCTAAGATATGTAACCAAATTTAATGTATAGACTTTCAAATACCCAAGGAAAGTTTGGTTGGGAAACAACTTGAGCATAGAAGAAAAACATGCCTACACCAAATTTTTAAGGATTTATCAAGAATTCTTGGCTTGGTCTTACTCTGAATTAAAGGATTATAGGGAATACTTGTTCCATCGTGTGATATGCATGGAACCTCACATTAATCCTTTTAAGTAAAAGAAAATACCAATAAATCCCATCCTTGCAACTAAAATAAAGGAGGAGATTTAAGAAGCTTAAGGATAGAGGCATCATATAACCCACAAGGTACTCTTCATGGGTTGATAATTTAGTCCCAATAAATAAATAATGGGGATATCATAATGTGTATGTATTTTAAAAATGTGAACAAATATTTACTGAAGGATAACTACCCTTTACCTAACATGGACAACCTTTTAGAAAAGGTAACAATGTTAGAAATGTTTTCAACACTGGATGGATTTTTTGGATATAATCAGGTGGTGGTTAAGGAATCAGAACAATACAAGACTTTTTTTACCACTCCCTGGGGAACCTATGTTTATATCATAATTCCTTTTGGACTAATGAATGCTGGAGATAACTTCTAGAGAGAAATGATTGTTTCATTTTCTAGATTCATCTACAAGTTTATTGTGTTCTACCAAAATGATATAATAATATTTTCCAAGAAGATAAATGACCACCTACACCACCTTGAAAATATTTTGATTAGGTGTAGAGAATCTAAGGAAATTCCAATTTGGTGTACAAAAGGAAACTTTATTGGGACACATTTTGTCCCAAGGAGTTATGATTGACCCTAAGAGAGTAGAAGAAATTGATAAGGTACATGTTCCACAGTCCAAAAAAGGTATACAATCCTTCTTTGGTGAAATCAAATTTATGAGAAGGTTCATCTCCAATTTCGCTGAGATCACTTTACCTATCAAAATTATATTGAAGAAGGACTGTGTTATCAAATGGGGAGAAGAGGAAATACAAGATTTCAAAGGAGTAAATGATGCATTAAATACTGCCCCTATGTTGGTCAGTCTTGACTATAAGGAGTTAAACAAATTTCTCCTTTGCATTGGAATCAAACATCTTCACACAAATGGAAGTCTCAAGTAAAAGGTGCAAGTGGGTCAATAAGCTCTAGGAGTATGAAATGGACATCCAGACCACCAAGTTAGTGAGAGGCCTTGTTTTGGAAATGATAATGGCAGAAGAAAACTTACAAGTAGTTGAAGTGCACAATGTTGATGTTAATTTGAATGATTCCCATGAAAAAGGAAAGTGCATCTATTTGGTCCAAGGGAATAGTTTATTATTTGCAAAATTTAAATTTTACTTTAGGCCTAGAAAAGAATAATAGAAGGACACTGAAGTTAGTGTCCCAAAAATACATCCTAACAAACCTTGGCTTAGCTTGGAAAAATATTAAAGGGGTCTTATTAAGGTGTATAACTAAGGATGAATCTCCTAAATTGATTTATGAGTTTCGTGGTGGAGTATATGGAGGTCATAAGATTTTGAGGGGAGGATATTGGTGGCCATTTATTTTCAAAGATGTTGTTCAATTGGTGAGAAAGTGTGAAGATTGTCAACATTTTTCTGGCAGGTTTAAAGATTCTAAATCTCTCCCCTTACATCATGTTTCAATTGAGGGTCCTTTTAGAAAATGGGGGTTATATTTAATTATTGAAATTTTAGATACTTATAGTGTAGTACATAACTAGATCTTGGTGGAAACTAATTATTCCACTAAATGGGTTGAATAAATCCCCACCAAGAAGGCAACACGCCAAGTGGTCATGGATTTTATCTTAAACCAAATAATTTGTAGATTTGATGTCCCTATCAAATTGGTTATTGGAAATTCCATGAGCTTCAGGGTCAAACACTTAGTAACCATGTGTGATTAGTATGGAATAAGCCTCACATATGCTTCCAATTACAACCCTCAAGGAAATGGACAAGATGAATCAAGTAACAGGAACTTACTCAAAATACTCAGAAGAACATTATAAGTCAATAAGAGAAGATGTGGTGAGAAACTTAAGTTTACTTTGTGGGATGATAGGGTTACCTCAAAGAGATCTACTAGACAAAAAATCATTTGAGTTGGTATATGATTTCTAAGCATTCCTACCTCTCCATTTGCACTTGGCATCCTATCAATTCATGCAACAATTGGGAGATAAAGAGGGAGTTGATCCTTATGTTACAAGGATCAACCAAATTATTGAGCTTGATGAGGTCAGGAGAGAATCTCATCAGAGAAAAATTAGATTAAGAGAGAAACTTAAGAATACATTTGATAAAAAGGTCACTCCAAGAAGCTTTCATGTTGGTGATTTGGTCTTGCTATGAAATAGTAGACATGAAGAAAAAGGAAAACATGGGAAGTTTGATGCATTATGGATGGGTCCTTATTCAATTGATATCGAGATTAGAAAAAACACATTATTTTAAAGAGATTTGGATGGATAATTTCTTGAGTTACTTGTCAATGACAAACATCTTAAACACTTTTTGGATTAACTATGTGTCAGCTTGTAATTATGTACAGTGTATAGTTTTTTTAAAATTTATTTTATGTTCCCTTCTAGTCCTTTGTGGTCAATGTTTTTCGATATTGTGCTCATGGTGTTATAAATTATAAATAACCAGTTGTATTATTATGTGACTCCTTACAAAATGGATTAGGCATCTTGTCTACTTCATCCATGAGTTTTTCTTGTGGTTCTTGTGGCACCCACTAGGGGTTCCCATCCTCGAGCAAGAACTGGTGTTTGTTTCTGATTTGATCTTATTGTAAATCATGTCACATTTTTTATCCCCCCTAAGAAGTTGTCATGTCTTGACCTATTTTTATCTCTTTAAACTTTATCAGGATGTTCAGTGTTTCCCCAAGCTTTAATATGATCAAATCATGCCATGTTCATGGTCAACTGTTCACATTTTTCTAATGCCTTAACATTTTATACATGTCTTTATTGATTTGGTGATTTGAAAGTGTGAGGGGCATGGGCGATGTTACTATGAAATTAGTTGTGTGACCAATCCTTAAGAATAAGGCCTCTCGCTCTTAGAACTGAGTTATCTGTAATTATGTAAGTTTACAATTCTGCATGTCTGCAACCTACAATTTCACCCCCAAGGCGCAATAAAAGGATTATTAAGAGCATTTAGGGGTATGTGGGACTTATGAGTAACTTTACATTATTTGTAATATTACGAGCTGAAATTATAAGTCTGATCCCTGAAAGATAAATATTCCTTGAATATTCTTCTGTTTGTTGAATTTTCCATAATGTAAAATATGATGAGGGTATGCAACTTGTAAAGTCCTCCTTGAAGCCTAAAAATAAGAATATTAGGATAATCTTAACGATGCAAGATAGGGAGGAATTTTGTAATTTTATGGTTTGTAACTTTGTAATTGTTGCAAAACTACAAGTTACACTCCCATTTCCAAAGAACGATGGGAAGAGACACGTGGTGCCATCTGGTGGCATCATGTGGTGAGGAGCATATTCGCGGTCTCGCAGTTGGAAGTATTGAAATTTTTGCTATGTTGCAAACTACCTTTCTATTTCCAAGGCCCAAATAATGTGGTGGGGGAAAATTTATAGCCTTGCAGTTGGAATCTTTACAATTTTTTTGAAACTGTTGAATTCTACCCTATCCCATCTAGCCCAAAAGAAGAAACATGAGGTGGTATTTGGTGGCGTCATATGGCCTGGGAAACTTTGCAGCCCCGTCTTTGGAAATTTCACACTTTTTTCACTAATGCCAACTACTCCCCTACCCCTGCCAACCCATGAACAAGGACATGTGGAATTTTTTTCCATAGGTAAGGTCTGTATTCAAAATTGAATCATGATATCAAAAATCATAAATATGAAAAAACAAGGAAGATGTCTTCCATTAATGAATGTGTATGAAGAACTATATGGTTGTAAAATAAGACTAAGTTCCACATTTTGCATTCAAATTAAAATTTATTTAGTACTCTAGAGCCATAGAATGAGAAAAATCCCTACTATATGTGATGAAACTATGTGAAGGTTGTTTTTAAAGCTCCAATGGTGCTCAGGTGATCGTACTGGTTCAAAGAAGAATTATGACTGCCTTTTGCACAACCTATGTTTTTCAGTGTTGGAAGGTTTTATTGAGTGTTAAGATAAGTTTATGAATGACCTAATTCTCTGTCAATCCACCCCTTGAAGATATATTTCTACCCTCTTTCTATGAAACCATGAAGATCCAATTGACTAGTAGTTTGACCTTGTCTCACCTTGTTTCTGACTTGGACAAAGTAACTTATAAAAACCTAGGAAATGTGGATTCAAATGAGTTACTCTAAAGGCTATATGCAATTGAAATGAGTGAACTTATGGAAAAATTTGACAGAAGTGCCATCTTCTTTACATCTAGATTTCCCCCCTCAACCCAGTACTTGGAATTGGGATGCGCATGTGCATAAATTTATAACCCAAAAAGAAGGGATATTGTAGATGGGAGTGGTGGTGTGGTATTATCCCAAACTCCAGATACTTTGGATGAAATTTTGGGCCTCTCTGATTATGATGAAGTAGTAGACATAATAGTTGAAAATGTAAATAAATATTAGACGGTCAATAATGCCAAGTATTCCAAAGTTTTGAATAATCAATGGTTTGAGAATCCAAGGATCTCTTCCACCAAAATTCATAAGAGATTAACCAGAGCTGACTTCATTAAGAAAATTGGATACCTCATTACCCTATTGAATAAGATTATGGGAAATGATCACTACCATGATTGGATGTTTAGATTCATCTAGATCATTCTCAGTTACAAAGCACATATTCACTAGGGGGAATTGATATGTGAATTCATCCATTTAAAAACTTATCAAAATGGAAGTACAAATTTATAAGGTGTCCAAATAAAAATGTGAAGTTTACATGAATTCATACTTGGTTTACAACATTGTATGCCATAGGTCATTCCCCAAGATGGTAAGGTCCAATGAGTTTTCTGAGTACATGATATATGATGTATACCCACAACTTAACTTGGAAAATTTGAAGTACAATTCTAGATTAGTTCATGATGCATTATTTACATATGTCCTTTATTTTTTCAAACATGTGTAGGAGTAATATAGAATGTCACACAAGGAAAGAAATGTGATCACTATATATGGATGTTACCTCATCTAATTAAAAACGCTGATAAGATTATTCACATACATTAGAAGTTATATGCCACTATCTACCTTGGGATGGATTTTATTTTGTATTTTTTTGAGTAATATTTTATTTTTTATGATTTTTTCCGTGAAAGTGGTATGAAAACATAAAGAAAACAGAGCACTTTCCGTTTGCCCACCATAACTTCATCAAAAAAATATTGAAATCAAATAAATTTTTTTTTGAACATGTATATAATTTCACAACGGTTGGATGGTATAAGTTTTATCACATTTTGATAAGTGAAACAAATTTTGCAGTCTTAAACGTAGACATAAACATTCAGAGGAAAAAGTGTCTTAAAGACCTACTGTTAGTAAAAAATTATAAAATGATATTTATCCTCTTATATTCACTTTAAAATCAGTATTTCTACAAAGCTAATAGTCTCCCCTACACAATGGTACAATTTTTATGACATAGTTTTAACTTTTCGGCATGGTTCAAGTCCGCGAAAGACTAAATTTGATGTTTTTCTGTTTTTAATGTAAAATTCAGGATTTGATGTCCACTTAATTGTCCCCCAACTTGGTGCACTTACCCACCTCATCTAATTCAGATTATTCACATACATTAGGGTCAGTGGTTTCCAAACTACACCATACATGCTGCTAAGATACTTAGATGATAAGTGGACATTACTGGAATTATCAAGACAACTTTTGGATGTTCAAAATTTAATTTCAGGGAAGAATAAAATAGATGTTAATTTCCTAATTACTAGTGGGAGATACACCTATCCCACAGTGGTCAAGGATAGATTCCTTGAAGAAGAAATGAATGGAGTCATCATAAATAATTTCAAGGCTAGGCCTAATTATGATACCAAATGGATAGTTCAAGAAGCACTTGGAAATTCATATGAGCATGAGCCTCATTATGAGTACTATTGGATGGACTTCAGAGATGAGGAGGAGGTGAGCCTCGAGTAATTTTATAGAATGACTCTCTCTCAAATAATTGATTACAAAATTATAGTTGTCCCCAAGGGTTTTATAGATGACAAAATATTGGTGAGCAAGTACTATATAGATAATACTGTTATAGCTCAACCAATGCCATCTCTTGACTAGACTATGCAAGAGATGATATACTTGTATGAGCGGAAAACTTGTGTCATCATAAAAATACTCTCTTGGCTCATAAAAAAATAAATTGACTTATCCCTCTAAAACATTGTAGTATTGAGGGAATATAGAGCCAAGGATGCAATCAAGGATGTGTTTCCACCTCTGAAGAAGGGAGAAACAAGTTTGGATCCATTGAAGAGAAAATATCCACAGATTTCCATCAAAGGACCAACATCAAAAGTTGTGAAAGAATTGAGTGCAACCAAAAGTAAAAATGGGACTCTTGTGTCTCAATTGACACAAAATGATGAGGAAAATATTAAAAAAGTCAATGAAGGATGCCCTTATCACGAAAGACACCCCAATCTAGGATCATCCCCATCCCACCTCAAGTCTGAGAGCAATTGTTTCTCAAGAGAAAACCCAAACATGAGCATTATTTTGTTTAAGAGGGCTCATCCAACAAAGGTAAGAGGATGATGTGGAGTGTTTCACCAAAGAAACCAAGGGTGATTCCATCACTGGATACCATTGCTAAGGAGGTGGAGGAAGAAGAACTAGTGACCAAACACTTTGTGAAAACAAAAAGAGAAAAGGTGGCAATAATTATAGCACAAACAATTACAAGTGCATCCATGTTAAGAGTTTCCCCAAGCCTTGAGGTGCATTCCAAAATTTCATATTCTAATGTATTTAATACTAACCTACCTCCATTGTTACAAGAAGCCCCTATTTCAATCACAAATCTTGGATAAAAAGTTGCATCTATTGGATTTGTGGAAAAAGAGGTGCAAGATTCATCTCATGAATAAGTATTCACTGACTTGTTACATGGCTTGGTTCAAGATGTGGGAGAATATCCTCACTATGATAATGTTCAAGTTGCACCTACTAATTTTTTCACTAATATAAGTGGAGGAAGGAGGCCCAACATCTCACGAGGAATCCATCATAGAAGAAATAAAAATGACAACACAAGATGAGAAACCAAATGTTGAATAGGTTTTATTGACAGAAGATGAAAACTCAAAAAATTTGGATCCTCTCCAATCAGCCCTAAAAATGGTGTAATATTTGATTGCAACTAATTAAGTTACATAAAATTTTGTAGATAATGAGGATCGAAATCAAATAAAAAAGTAGATTGAGCCAACAAAATAATATTCTCCATCCAAGGAAGAGGGAGTTAAAGTTGAAGTAGTTAAACCAATAGGTGAGAGTACCTCATACCCTTTAGCTGAAGTAGAAGAAGAAATGAAAGATAAAGGAGTAAGGGAGGAAACCCAAGTGAAATAAATTTAGTATGTGGAAACACCAAAAGTTTTAGGTTCATGACTCTAGCCTAATACCTTCCAAATTACATGAACTTATGATTGTACCAAGTGCCTCCTGAAAAAAAACATAAGGGGAAGGAAAACACCTCTATGAAGGATGGTTGGGAGAAACACTCCCAAGAAAAAGAAAAGTGGGAGTGCAAATAAAAGAAGCTGACCTATAGACTATTATCTCCTTGAGAACATCTAAAACTCCAAATAAATAAAATGTTCTATCAAGAACAATGGTGGGTTATATTGTCATCAAAAATTGCACACTCTGAATGGTCGTGAAAGTTCAACATAATTCTTGGGAAACATAGGATGATCTATACAATGTGGTTGTTGCAAGTTAAGATCAACCTCTGGAGAAAGTTGGCTTCCTCTATCTATTCCTAATGCTACAACTACTCCTACAACATGAAATAACAATATCTACTCCTAATCTATCAATCCAAGGAACCAGGGTGAGAAAGAGATGCATAATAGGGGAAATCCTAAACTACAGGGATGCGATATCAACAAAAAAGAGGAAAGAAACTCTTAAAGAGGGAAAAATGGGAGGAAATGATGATAAAGAGGGTAGAGCATGAGTGTCATAGATCAGAGCAACACATTACCTTCCACTTTGCATTAAAAACCCAACAAAAATAGCTTTTGTAAAGTGAAGAAACATACACAACCTTATCAACAGTGAATGGAGAAGTAAGAAATTGCAACAAAACACAAGCCGTGGAAAAGAATAGCCACAAAACATGAGTTTTATTACTTTATAATAATGCACAGTCCTTTAAAATGAAGGAAGGAGGTATAAACAAATTACATAAATCCAAATATGAGGTTTGCCACCTGAAAAATACTTGTGCAAAATTTGATATGATTCCCTTGTATTCCAAAAGACTCCAACCTTTACAAATGGGCATCATCTTATAATTTATAGAATAATGAGAGAGAGAGAGAGAGAGAGAGGAGGGAAAATAGAGAGAACACGACTCCTAGTTGCAATAACCAACAATCATAATTAAAAAATTGAAAATAAGCATGGGCACTACTTCAAAAACATTTACCACATCAATTGCTTGTAGAAGAAGGAATGAAAGTGATGTTTCATCAAATGCAAGTTTTGAGATAAGTGTAATTATGTTTTTTAATACCCAAAATAATTTTCTGTTTTTTTCCACACCAAATGCCATCAAATCCCAAAACTGGTAATATCAATTGAAGGGATCGAGGAGATTTTACAATGAGACCATTTTTATTGATTTGGATCTCTCTGATGAAAGTTTATGACCACTTGAATTTATAGGTTGTGTGATGCGTGAAAGCCTCTAATTGGCTACTGAGATTGCCTTTACCACGTATTCCACTGTGTGTCTAATTTCTAATATATTTATTACTACCCACGTGGTGTCATTTGATTGGTTATGGGCTCATCCACTTGATCCACATTTGACCCGTGTTCCCCCACCGCAGACCCAAAATTTAATTGAATTAAGTTGATTTTACGGCCTTCAGGTCCGTTGGAGCCCATCACACTGAACTCTATTGGAATCATACCACGTGTCCCGCCTTGATGCTCTAAGATCATGCCAAATATCCCCATTGAACTAAGGTTTATTTTAGGGGTGAAAATTTGAGAATAGGAGAATATTAGGATTTTTAAATTTTGAATTTGGCAAATTTTTTACTACCGTATAGTATAGCGCATTCACCAAATTTTACGGGTGCTAAAAATGATTATAATTTCACCTGCATTTTTCCACTAAGGGCCAACCAATGTTAGTGATTACGCGCCTTCATTTTATAACAGACTATTATATAGGATCAATTCGCCAAATATGTAATATAATTTACTTTCAAATTTGTTAATAATCCTGTGAAAAATCCAAAGTATAAGCCAAAAAGTCTAAGGAATAAGTGAAAGAGGTAAGCCGAAAAAATGAATTGTTTGTATTCAAGTTTTTTTTGTAAAATTGTTACCGGCTCGTAATATTAATTTGTGTGGTTGTAAGGCAGGTGATTGTGTTAATGTCAACCGGTAATAATAACATGTTACATAGACGATACATTTATAGTGTTACTGTCCAATAACATTGTTTTGTGTTTTCTGTTTGATATGATTTTTTACCATTAACTAATATTCATTTATATTGTCATTTGAAAAATGTTAGTTTTGTATTACTGTACAGTAGCATTACGCTGTGTTGCCATTCCGTAGCATGAGCTTTATTTTTCATAGTTTTGGCATTTTAGTTTTTAGATCATATTTGAAACTTATATATTTTTGTTGCATGTGAAAACTTCAAAATCAACCCATACGATGGCCCCTATTACAAACGATAAAAGAAATCAAGGAAAAATAAAACGTAACATGGAAATTTCAAAATATTTTAGTCAGCCAACAGTACCCCGGTGGAAAGAGGTAATTTTGACTCTTATTATGGGTTAATGTTACTTTAGTTTTGATTTACTTAGGGATGATGTAAGAAACTAATTTATTGTCAAATGGATAAAAACCCTTGCAATGAACCTTACTCCAAGAAATTCCCAATCACTTAGTAATTCAATTCAAATTGATAGTACTGATAATCCCATTTCCTCCAACTCAAACTTCTGATAAACATTCCAGAAACAGACATCAGAAATGTAATAGTGGGAAGTGAACTATAGGAAAGACTATAATTTGAATGGTCAACCAAATATCCAGTTCATTGAACCAGTTAAACCAAAAAACAATATTGATACTCATAACAAAATGTAGATGTACTATTGTAGCTAGAACTAGGTAGAGACCAAAAAATACAATTGAAGTTGGACAAAATAGAGAAGCATTGTGGGAAGGTCATGAGTCTAAAAAATCACTATGATGGAATAGTAATAAAGCAACTAGATGGAAAACTGAGAAATATTGTTTACATATGAGATATGCAGTAAATAATGACAATCATCATAAACATCTCAAGACCTAGTTAAGAAAGGTGGGAACCATAAAGAATAAATTTGAAACTACTGAATTAGTCCTTCAGGCAAAATTATTTAACCATTCAGAACAATAGTTCACATTTGAAAAATGGAAACCAATTTAGGATCTCATGATTCTAAATTTGTTTCAATCGAATTGGTTTCCAGACATTCAACAACACCTGTTTAGAATACCATGCATGGGAAATGGAAAGTGTATGGAGAAATGAATATCACGATTTGATAAGAAGATAAAAAATTTTACCTATATCACATTGTTCAATTTATGAGTCATAGAAGTAGACAATACAATCCTAGGGAATGCATGCATGCACACTTTCAGTTTCAATAACCATTTTCAAGGAAAATCAGCTACTAGCTATGCACAAAATGATGGAGCACTGCGATTGACCGAACCTCTGCAAAATTGTTATTAAAAATGAATTAAATAGTTAGTAGGATTCTTCAATAGCTGCAATATGATTGTGTAGGAGATGAGGTGCAGCTCTCTTCAAAGGTCACAAAATTGGCTTTGTATTCACCTTCAACCATCGTAGTCCCTTACATGAATACCTATTCACTTTATGGCTCATGAATGAATATGGCTTACAATATTGTAGTAATTTTGAAATGGTGCGAAAGTGAGTAGCTTATACAGGACTTGCGTTCATATATTTCAAACAGTCCTAAAAAGAATTTTTTGGAGTTTCAAAGATTTTATGTTTGAATAAAAAATGGTAAAAATTTGCTAAAAGATGTGACACCGGACAAGATGGATATCTTGTATGATCCAACTTGTTATACATTTTTGAAATCTGTCCTTAGCATGGGTATATGTTCAAGAATCGTGAGAATTTGACAAGGCTAAAGATTTGTTTTGTATCGGCATTGAAAATTTATAGATAATATTAACTGTTTTATTCTGCTGGTATTTTCTCCATGCTTAAGAAATAACAACTTGGAAAACCAGATTAGGAAAGATCCATATACATTGTTGTTTTTAAAATTAAAGGAAACAGTATCAGATTTGGATACCTTATATTCCACCCAAGAATAGTTCTAAAATCCATTTTCACTACTAGAAGGGTTTTGACAAATACAAAGATTCTAATAGCTATTTTAAGTTCAATATCACTGTCATCTTTGTATTTTCAGTTGATGGTAAAAATATATTCTCAGTGCACCCTTTCTATACAAAGATCCTTATTACTAGGTTCTGAAAGTGAAAGAAGTACCAGTCACAATGCCCTTATTTTTGATTTGTCATTTTTAGATCATGTAAAAATTGATGAGATATATGAAACATTGTTCTTCTAAGATCAGAAGAGTGTTTTAAAAATATTGATCTGTTGTAGGCAATGGGAGTTGTACATCCCTTTTCTAGGAGTCCGATGATTTGGTGAGAACAAAGAGCACAACTTCGAAGCACTACTGATGCACTTATGGAGAAACTTTCCCCAATATTCAAATGTTGATGGAGGGGAATGAATGATATTATTGAGACAAAAAATTAACTCAATCATAGTCAAAACATTTTTCCTATCAATGACTGATCCTATCACTTACGTTGAACCAGAGAAATGGGGACTACACATTATTGTGGAGAAAGATGTACAGAGTAGGCATTCTAAGAAAACATAATAAATACTAAACATTAATGAACTCATTACGAAAATGATTCTTGGGCTATTGAAGATAAAGGGTATTTAGTGCCTTAAAATTTATGAAATCAAACTTCACAAAACAGATTGGGCAACTAATTGGAAACTTGTTTGAGACTCGTATGTTTCAGATATTGAGTGGACACATTTCCCTATGAAAAAGCACTAGCTACATGGAAATTCTTGCAAAGTGCATAGTTGTTAATTAGATAGAAAATATGAAGTCTCTAATTATGGTGAAAATTGACTTGGACTCTGCATGACCAACAAATGCAACAGATAAAAAGAGTTTAAGGACCATCAATGTAGAGGTGGTTTACTACAGACGTTGAAGTATTCATTTTCTCAAATATATGATGTGACTTATATTCTTGTTCATTTACATCTATTGTGCATATAATTTTGGAATTTTTAAAAATCCCTTCTATATTTTTATAATTTTTGGACATAACAAGGGTAGATAGTTGTGCAATTTGCAAATGGATAATTTAATAAATTAAGTTCTTACTAAAAGGTATGTTCATCTTTTGATTTCTAATATCATTCCAACATGCACCGTATTAGAAAAATTATTAGTAATCATATAGCCCATAGTGATTCATAGGATTACTTAAACATAGTAGTCTATACCCATCATGATTATTGGAGAT